>JALIZH010018636.1:20000-58256 GCA_030522465.1 Rhipicephalus appendiculatus | reverse complement strand
GCACGTATACATCAAAACGTTTATTTTTCTATTTTTCCTGTGTCTTTTCTGCTGACCAAGCGCAGTTCAGAGACAGGTGGTAATGAAATACATACATACATACATACATACATACATACATACATACATACATACATACATACATACATACATACATACATACATACATACATACATACATACATACATACATACATACATACATACATACATACATACATACATACATAAATACATACATACTGTCGCCGTGCTACGCGAACAAAAGACAGAAACACCTTGAAACAGTGCAACAGCATGTTCAAATCGGCTGAACAGGAAGAACATCTGTTAAGAACAGGAACATAGCGCGCGCTAGAGGAAGAGAAAAACGAGGAAGGGCGCGTGGCACGAGGATCTTTGGTTCTTTGTGGCTGGAATAAACGGCAGCGTGGATGCGCTGGTCCATCTCTTAAGGCGTATTGTCCGTAAAAGCCGGTTCATCTTAGAACGAAGTCTTAGGATTTTACATTGGTGCCGAAACCCGACCCGGTTTTCGTGGAGGACCATGGAACGCCTTCGAAACTAGAGAGCAGATCGACGGCGACACAACACTAAGATCATCAATGAAGTTGACTACCTTCTCGCCTCCAATGAGTCGAGCTGGCGGGGCTTCGCAGCATTCTTCAGCGCCCGGGGAAAAGCGCCGACGAGCTCGCCAAGGCCAACGAAGCACTGCACGCTGAAGTGACTGATTGGCGAGGTGCTGGTGAACATGGACTCTGGTCTAGAGTACGAGGACCGAGCTGCGGGAAGCGTTGGCCTCCTACGACATCACATCCAGGAGCTAGCTGTCCGAACCTCAGGGCCATCAAAGGTACAATGGTGAGTTGCCAACAGACTCTTCTCTGCCGCGGCAAGCAGCCCCGAGAGAGCTTTTCCGTCGGCACCGGAGCAAGGCTTCCTAAGCTGGACCTAACGAGGTTCGACGGGTCCCCTACGAAATGGCTTCCGTTTTGGGACCTCTTTCGCCACTCTGTACACGAGAACCCGCGCCTTAACAACGTCGATCGGTTCCACTACCTCCGGTCTGTTCTAGACGGCCCTGCGGCAAATGCTATTGCAGCTGTACCCACAACGGAGAACAGTTACGAGGACGCCGTTTCCATATTGAAGGAGTGGTTCGGAGACGTGCGAATTATTGAGCAGAAACACCTCGAAAACCTTCGCTTTCTACGGCCCGTCACTACGTCGGCGAACGCTAGTGCCCACAGAAGCCTCTACGACTTTCTACAAGCCACATAAGGGGACTAAAGGCCTCGGCGTCTCGGAGTCGAACTACGCTGCCATGCTGTATGAGGTGATGATGAAATCGATTCCACAAGACATAATGGTGGAATATCACCGACGGCGCCGACTTGAAGCGCCAAGTGCAAACAACGCGCCCAGCTCAGAAGAATAACTTCAGCAATTGCTCAAGTACCTTCGCATCGAGGTAGAGTGCAGGGAGCAGACCACCTACCAACAACGGGTGTCGTACAGCACGGAAGAGCACACTTCCGGGAGGCCTAAGAATGAGCCAACGGCATCAGCTGCAGTCCTCAAGAACAATTCCGTAACGAAAGAGGCGTGCCTTTTCTGCCAGAAGTCACATCCAACGCTGGATTGTGACGCATCGATTCTTGACTCGGAGAAAAAGCGTATTCTGTCGACGACTGGCTGCTGCTTCAGGTGCACAACAAATGGACATCGGGCAAGAGACTGTCGACGTAAAGTGAGCTGCTTGCATTGCCAAGGAAGACACGCTTCTTCGATGTGTTCTAGAAAGGTGGCTAAAACTGCTCAAATAATGTCGTCACCATAACACGCAACGAGCAGTACTTCCATGTACGCTCTGTCAGGTGGAAATTGACTAAGTAACCTTGCTAATGCTAATATACTATTGCAAACATTCAGAGGATGGTTAAAGACGAAAACGGTTTTAGCTATATAAGATGCATTCTGGATAACGGTAGCCAGCGCACTTCATTTATTCGTTTTTTATTCGTACCTCAAAGGTCCAGGAAGGACTTTACATGAGGGGTGGGCACAAGAAAGAAATAAGATAAAATAAATAACAAAGTATAAAAAAAATATAAGCGGAACAACAACAGCAACGGAAGAAAAACAGCAGTAGTACAAACTTAAAATGGCGATGAATGACTCTTTAAAGCAGATTTAAATTGAACAAAGTTAGTTGATGTGGCGATGTGGGCGGGAAGGTCGTTCCAGTCTTGCGCTGTCTGATGAAAAAATGATTTCTGGCAGGTCTTAGTTCGGGTGCGTATTGGATAGACGGCGTTCGGATGATTATGGCGTGATGTCCGATGAGCAGGTCTGATGAATGCATTGTCTGGTGGTAAGGAATGAAAAAACTTCTAATACAGGCAAAGACGTGAAATTTTACGGCGAGAGGCAAGATGAGGAAGGTCAAGCTGGGATTTAAATGCTGCCACACTTATGTTTCAGTTTATTGATTTCAAAAAATGTAGTACAAGATACAAATATACAGGCGAGGGTCCCAAAGTAAAAGAACTGTTAGTCGAGTAATTCGAGATAATGAATCTGACAGCACGGTTCTGAATGGATTCAAGCATATTATTAAGGTTAGCTTGATGTGGATCAAAAATGGCGTTAGCATACTCAAGTTTCGGTCTTACTAGCGTTTTATAAGCGATTAGTTTAGTAGAAGTAGGTGCCGAGGCAAGGTTTCGACGTAGATAACCAAGGACTCGATTTGCAGAATTAGTAATGTTAATAATGTGTAGCGACCATGTTAAATCACAGGAAATTTGAACACCTAAATATTTAATGGTGTTAGCAGCGGCTACGGGGTAATTGTATAAAGTGTAAATGTTAGCGATGTAGTCTTTACGTCGGTGAAAAGTCATTACAAATGTCTTGTTAATGTTTAGGGACATTAACCAGTTTTCACACCACTCCTGTATAGTGTTAATATCACTCTGCAAAACGGAAGAATGTAAGGTGTTAGATACATGGTGATATAGCACGCAGTCATCAGCGAACAGTCTAATATTAGAGTTGATGTTACGTGGCAGGTCGTTAATATAAATTGAAAAAAGGAGGGGGCCTAGTACAGTGCCTTGCGGAACGCCGGAGTGGACACGAGAGAGGGGAGACTTGCAGGAGTTAGCAATAACAAACTGCCGGCGATGAGTTAAGAATTCGCGAATCCAGTTGAGCACAGATGGGTCTTAGTTAAGGCATGAAAGTTTAAGAAGTAAGTGACGATGTGACACTTTATCAAATGCTTTTTCGAAGTCAAGAAATATGGCATCAATGGGAATATTATTATCAAGGTGCGAGTGAATTTCATGTAGGAAGAGGGCTAGTTGTGTTTCACAAGAGTGACCGGGACGAAAACCATGCAGATTAGGATGAAAAAAATTGTTAGTAGACAAAAAATGCGCGACTTCAGAATACACGATATGTTCCATTATTTTGCAACAGACACTGGTGATTGATATGGGGACGGTAATTGTTAGGAGACGACCGATTACCTTTCTTGAAGACGCACTTTTATAAACGACGACGTTTCCAGAAAATCGAACCTAAAGGTGCTAGGAGAGATTGAAATTACCGTCAACGTGTTTGGAAACAAACGTGGAGGTTGAAGTGCGCGTCGAAGGCTAGTTCAAGTAACCGTACAAAGCCAGTACGATAAGGTGCAGCACGTCATTGAAGCAATAGAAATAGGGCACATCTGTGAAGCCGTTGTTGAAATACCCAGAGACCACGAGTTTATCAAAGGATTACAGAATCGCGGTCAACGATTGGCTGATGCTCTTTGCTTTTCGCACATTGCTCAACAACAAGGCATTAGTTTATTAAGTGGCTCAGACCAGTTGTGGAAGATCCTTGGAAGAAACGTCACTTCGCAGAACGATGACGAAGACCTTCTTTCCATTCAAACTGAATTGGGCTGGACATTCCAAGTACCCTTAAAGGATGAAACCATTTATCTACACACAAATGAAAACGTTTGTGTACTTCGGATGCATTGCTGCATGAATGACGATCTGATGCAGAAACGCGTACGCTCAGAGCTGAGAAAGTTGTGCCAGCATGAAAGCTTAGGGAG
The DNA here is from genome assembly GCA_030522465.1 of Rhipicephalus appendiculatus. Classification (NCBI taxonomy): domain Eukaryota; kingdom Metazoa; phylum Arthropoda; class Arachnida; order Ixodida; family Ixodidae; genus Rhipicephalus; species Rhipicephalus appendiculatus. The sequence continues at coordinate 54,136 of JALIZH010018636.1, read as the reverse complement.
GAAAAATGCATATAACCCATTCTACCATGATGAGAAGGTTTTCAAAGCTCTCAATGAAACCATTGAGTATGATTATTATTATGAGAAACGCCGTAGTGGAGGGCTTCGGAAATTTCGACATTTTGGTGTTCTTTTACGTGCACTGATATCGCACAGTACACGGGCCTCTACCATTTCGCCTCCATCGAAATGCGCCCGCCGCGACCGGGATCGAACCCGCGACCTTCGGGTCAGCAGCCGAGCACCGTAGCAACTGTTCCACCGAAGCGGACCGACATCGATGAAGGTTGTTTTCGATCTATCAAGATATAGTTCGTGGTTGCTGCTGCTGCGAGTCACGGCTTGGAGACTGAGGTTCCTCGCAGCCTGCCGTGCCCGGCCAACCCTTCAAGGACGCCTAACGACGGAGGAACTCGTCTCTACCAAAAAAATTCTCCATCTCCCGCTAAAGGGAACCATGTGTGGATGCGAAGCAGCGGGGAGATAATTAGCTAGGAGGGGACGCACATGCGCTGTGGTGATGTGGGACGCGGGAAGGACTAAGCCCCGTAGAGGATTCCTAGAGGAGAGAACGGGGGGGGAACCGTAGGAGACGAGAGAGAGGGGACGCGCATGCGCTGTGGGACGCGGGAACCGCTCCGTAGAGTACAGGATTCCTAGGGGAAGAAAGGGGGCGAGCGTAGGAGAGAGGCGGAGAGGACGCGCATGCGCTGTGGGGATGCGGGACGTGGGTTCCGTAGAGTAAAGGATTCCCAGAGTAGAGAAAGGGGGGTGAGAGAGGGGAGAGGACGCGCGTGCTCTGTGGGACGCCGCTCCGTAGAGTAGAGGATTCCTAGAGTAGAGAAAGGGGGTGAGCATAGGAGAGGAGAGAGAGAGGTGGAGGGGACGCGCATGCGCTGTGGTGGTGTGGGACGCGGGGAAGGAGGGACGGACTTGCCCCCCGCCAAACACATGGGGGGCAAGATCAAGGAATGGAGTCAACCTGGGCGACACAAACCACCTGCCTAGCCATTGCTAGGCATGCAGTCTCTCTGTGCTCTCGGCCATGACTCTTCTGACTGTAGTGGTGGTTGACGGCCTTATATTGTACTATAATGTTCTGGTTCGCATAGTGGGTGCTTCCTTACTTCGTGAAATTCCCGATCTCCCGCTCTCATCCTCGCTCTCATTTCACGGCAGCAGTCCCCCTCCAAACACATGCAAGCAAGATTGTAAGGTTGCGCTCTGCGGGACCCCCCCCTCCTGCCAACGCCCACATTCCTGAGCTTGAGCGAGCTACACGACAGGAGATAGGGGTGCGTCCCCAAGCTATGCGGGTGCGTCGGACGCGACTCACCCCTCTGCGCCTTGCTTGAGATTACCTGCCCAACCCTTGTGCTCCTTCTGCTACCTGCCCGATCCTGGCCGGTGCCGATGACCGCAGGCAACGCGGACTGATGGAGGAGGGGGGATACAGGGGATAAAAGGAGCGGCCCAAGAGACCGCGACGTCTTTTTGCTACTGAAAAGCTTGCCGGCTAGACACCGGCACTGCAGCTTACGGCCCCACTGATGGTCATTTTCCCTTTTTACTTTCTGTCATGTTGTTGTACATAGTCCTGTACATAAAGTTTCTTCTAAGACATCCAGCGGCGAAGGCGTCTTCCTCCTCCGGGTCAACGTCACGAATACGGTGGCGATCTCCATCGCGAAGCGCGGGCCCGGCCTTGCTTCGCCCACAAAGAACCTGCCGAACGCTTCCACAAGTTCGGACGAAAATATACTGGCGCAGTCGCACAAGGATCGCCGCACCCTGAACGACCACTGGACGAGGCCTTGGAACAAGGTGACTCAAGGACGATAACAAAGGTGCTGCGAGCCCTGGAGTAGCAGCAGCCGAATCCTAACTTCACCTGCAGCGCATCGCGAGCTCCGGGAGGACCCGGCAGACATCGAGCGATCGACCAGCAGCCGTCCCCGCCAGGACCGCCGCGAGAGGGTTCTGTGGGACAACCGAGCATCAAGCTACGACGCGACGCCGACTAGCTATCCAGACAGGACGACAGACGCCAGCGTCGAGAGCACCGGTGGAAGGAGTCCGGCACAGCCACGAGAGCACCCCCAGCAAAGTGCACAGGTGAGCCCTTGCTGTCACACTCCCGATGGGCTCTGTGTTGTTAGGGCTGGCCCGCTCCCATGCACACTAGATTCGGGTACTTAAACCCCGACAAGCGCCGCGCTAGCATGATGGGGAATGAGAGCGGGGAGGTTGGAGATGACCAGAGCCGCGGCACGCCCGCTCCCTCCATTTCTGAAAAGGAAATGGAGTACAGGCTCAAGCTCGCCGAAGAAGAGCGGCGCTCTTTAGAAATTAAATTGCAGATCGCGCATCTTCAAAGGGACAGCCCACCGCGAACGCAAGATGTCGGGAGCGATATGACGTCCCAGAGCGGCCAAATGAAACTCCTGAGGCACTATGCGCAAATGTTGTCAGGTGCGTTTCCTAAATTTCCTGCTGACGGGGAAGTGCCCGTGTGGTTCGAGTCGGTAGAGAGCTCGTTAGAGGCGTACAGCGTGCCAGGGGAATTCTGGGGCCGCATTATTTTCCCTCTAATCGCTGAGCGCGTGTCCATACCTGTCTACGCGGCTTACACCCGAGCAACATCGGGATTTCGACACTCTGAAAGGTGTCGTGCTAGATGAGCTAAAACTGTCAGCGGCCGAGTACCACAGGCGGTTTAGCACGGCGACTAAGCGCCGCGGGGAAACATGGAAAACTTTCGTGACCAGACTAGAAAGTTATTTAAACTTCTATGTAGACGCCCGCGGCGCCTCCACTTTCAGACGACTTGTCGAACTTTTGGTCGCAGACCAGATAAAGGCAGGACTGACCGACGAAGCGGTCAAAATACGTGAAACTGCGCGAAGGCGAGGACTGGCTGAAGGCCGGGGAGCTAGCGCGTTTATTCCAGACGTTCGAGGAGGCTACCGGGGAAGGTAGTGCGTGCAGAAAAGCTGGAGCCGCGAACATAGGAGAGCCGAGTGGTGAAAGGGTTGAGGGACCGAGCAAACAAAAGTCCCCCCCAAAGCACTGAGACACAGGGCGCGAAGCTACACGAAGGGTAAGCCTTCCATAGAAGGCAAAAAGAACCAGTCGCGCTCGCAAGGGTGCCCCAGCTGCGGTAGCTGGCGGCATCATGGAGACAGCTGTCCGTACCAACAGCGAGGGCGCAGATAACTCCAAGGACGATAAGCGTACCGAGAAAGTTACGGCGCGCGTCTCAATCAGTGGCGGCGAACCGGAGCTTTCAACACTCCAGGCGGTTCAGCTGAACTGCGAGGAGAGACGGCTAAACGCGATTGTCGACACAGGCGCAGAGATCACAGTCTTGCGAGAGGGCAGTATACCAGAGCACCTCGTTAAACCACGCGGTACCGTCGATTTGATATCTGCCTTCGGTGAGAAGGTTGAAGCAAAAGTCGCCGTCGTCCCCCCTCGCGATACAGGGGTCGGGTTCCCCAATCCAAGACATCGGCACCGTGATGCCGGTAATGTGCGCGCTCACGAACAGATTGGCCCACACGGACTGCTTAATATCCGCCGCCACCTGGAAACAACTCGCGAACAGGGAGGTACGCCTGGCCGCGGTAGAGACACGACCACGTGCAAACGCCGACGAAAACGCGAACTTTGGCCGCCCCGCTGTGGTTGGTGCCGAGCTTTCGACAGACAACACCCACGGGGTAGTGAACTCGGAGCTAGGTGGCGACGCCCGAAAATTGCGCGACGAGCAACACGGCGATGAGGCGCTAAGTAAGGCCGGGCGAAATGCGGCAATCTGTAAGGAGGCCATGCATCGTGCAGATGGAGTAATGTGTGACGCCACATCCCTTGCCACGCCAAACCTCCTAACACCGTACGGGCTCTCTGCTGACGCATCCACTGTAGCAGGCGCGTTCTCGGGGAGGCAAATTCAAGATGATGGCTCCGGCATGCCTGTCGCTTTCGGTAGTCATCGGTTTACACCGACGCATACGCGGTGGGCTGCCATTGAAGGCGAGACAATTGTAGTGATTGGTGCTTTAAAGAAATTCGAGGTATGGGTTTTTGGAGCTCAGGTAAGCGTCATCACCGACCACAACCCGCTCTCGTACCTCACGTGCAGCAAGCCCCAAGGCGTAGAGCTGACACGTTGGTGGGGTGAGGGACCAGCCCGGGCACCATTAGGGTCCTTCGGCCTTGAGACAGGGAGGGTTCCCTGCCCTTTTCGTGCAGATGGTGGGTGGCAAAGTGAACTTTCGACCACTGGACTGACTGCCATCACATGATTTTTGAAGTGAACTGTGCGACATGTGGATGTGCCGCATCTCGGCAATTTGAGCGTGTGCGGGTGACATGGTTACCTTCCTCATGTTATGTTGCCTGTCGCGCGAACCTTTTTTTGTTATTTCATTTGTTGCATCTGTTTCATGATGAACAAATCTTGGAAGGGAGGTGTAAGGTTGCGCTCTGCGGGACCACGCGTCATGCAGTATACACGCGTCATTGGCCTCTCTCTCAAAGAGCAGCTGCCCGATACTAAATCAGGCAACGCAGGTTGTTGGTTTGTTTTTTAAACAAAAGTTTTGCACAATCACTCACTGACATTTGGCTTTATGCGTACTGCGTGTACGAGTTCAGGGACGCTGCTGGCGATGCCTCGTACAATAGGAACTGTTGGGAACGACATCGTAGGTAACATCACTCAGTCGTCGCAGTAGTCGGTATGGTCCGAAGTATCGCCTTAACAGCTTTCCGGAGTCCTCTTTTACGTATGGGCGTCCAAACCCACACTCAGTCGCCGGTATGGTAAACGACTGTTCTACGGTGAGCATTATAGCGGCCTGCGTCGTAGTCTTGCTGCTGGGGGATCCGTCCAAGTCGCCTAGATTCTTCCGCGCGTTCCATAAACACATCGGCGTCAGTGTCAATGTCGTCACAGTCGTGCAGTAGCATGGCATCCAACATAGTTCGTACCTCCCGTCCGTGAACGAGGCTGAACGGGAGTCATGCGACTCGTGTGTTGCCTGGCCGTGTTGTGCGCAAACGTGATGTAAGGCAAGATTTCGTCCCAATTTTTGTGTTGAACGTTTACGCAGATCGAAAGCATGTCTTCAATCGTTTTGTTTAGACGCTCAGTAAGCCCATTCGTTTGCGGGTGGTAGGTGGCGCACATACGATGAGCTGTTCCACTCAGCATCAACACGTGATCCAGAAGAGCTGCCGTAAATCCGGTTCCTCTGTCTGTGATCAACGACGGTTGGTGCGCCATGCCTCAGTACAACATTCTCGATGAAAAAACGTGCCACCTCCGCTGCTGTACCTCGCTAGATAGCCTTTGCTTCGGCATAACGGGTAAGATAATCAGTCGCGACGATGACCCAGCGGTTCCCTGCAGTAGAAGAAGGAAGTGGACCTAAAATATCCATTCCGATCTGGTCAAATGGTGTTCTTGGGACTTGAACGGGTTGCAGGAGGCCAGCTGGTTTAGTCGGGGGTCACTGGCGTCGCTGGCAGTCGAGGCAAGTACGAACGTGGTGCTTCACGGCTGTGGCGACTCTTGACCAGTAGTACCTTTGCCGCACTCTGGCCAATGTTCGCGTGTAACCTAAGTGGCCAGAGGTCACCTCGTTGTGGCATCCTTGAAGTACTACGGTACCAAGGGCTGCTGGGATGACGAGCAAATATTTGGATCCGGTCAACGAAAAGTTTCGCTTGTATTGTACTCTGCCTCGTAAACAAAACGATGACAATACTCTTGCGAAAACCCTTGGTGCGTTCTGAGCTCTACCGTCCAAGTAATTAGGCCAAGCAACACAGCGTTGTCACGTTGTTGCTGCGCGATGTCGTACGTGTCGAGACCACCAAGGAATGCTACCTCCTCCTCATCGGGTAGAGTAGCCGACTAAATGGGTGAGCGGGACACACAGTCAGCGTCCATATGTCGCTTCCCTGACTTATGCCCGACTGCCATATCGAACTCTTAAAGCCTCAGACTCCAACGTGCTAATCGCCCGGTGGGATCTTTAAGATTTGTCAACCAACAAAGTGAATGGTGGTCGCTAATAACTTTGAAGGGGCGGCCATACAAATACGGGCGAAATTTCGTAACTGCCCATACCACGGCGAGGCATTCCTTTTCAGTCGTGGAGTAATTAGCCTCAACGCGTGTTAGCGTTCTGCTTGCATAGGCGATTACTTTCTCTGTGCCCTCTTGCTGCTGCACAAGCACAGCTTCCAGACCTACATTGCTAGTATCAGTGTGAAGCATCGTAGAGGCTCTCTCGTCAAAGTGGGCAAGGACGGGAGGCGTTTGTAGCTGCTGGCGCAGATCGTTTAAAGCAGCTTCTTGTTCGTTGTTCCACTCCAAAGGCAACGTCTTCTTTTGTGAGGCGAGTTAACGGTGACGCAATGCGTGCGAAGTGAGCGATAAACCGCCGACAATAAGCACAGAGGCCTAGAAAGCACCTGACAGGCTTCTTATCGGTCGGCACGGAATTGTGCAACGGCTGTGATCTTCTCAGGATCTGGACGAACACCAGTGTGGCTCACGACGAGACCAAGAAATTGCAGTTCTTCATAGCAAAAGTGGCACTTCTCTGGCGTCAACGTCAGGCCCGCGGACCGTATGGCTCGTAAACCTAGTAAAGTTGCAAGGCGGGCTTGTTGGTACGGCATACTTGAATAAAACTGGTAGCGCAAAGAAACGGGACACAAGAAGTAACACGGAGACACACACACAGCGCCGTGTGTGTGTCTCCGTGTTACTTCTTGTGTCCCGTTTCTTTGCGCTACCAGTTTTATTCGTAAACCTACTTCAAGCCTTTTAAGGTGCTCGTCAGTCAAATCGCACGGAAAACACTATGACATCGTCAAGATAGACTAAGCAGGTTTTCCACTTCAACCCGCACAGCACAGTATCCATGAGCCTTTGAAAGGTAGTAGGCGCTGAGCACAAACCGAAGGGCAAGACTTTAAATTCATATAGGCCATCTGGCATCACAAAAGCGGTCTTCTCGCGGTCTCTCGGGTCTACCTCGATTTGCCAATCTCCACTCCTCAAGTCCATTGAAGAAAAGTATCGAGCATGTCGAAGTCTCTCTCGAGAGTCATCTATACGGGGGGAGTGGATACACATCTTTCTTGAACACCTGATTTAGCTTTCTGTAATCCCCACAGAAGAGCAGGTATTTGATGGCTGAATGACGTCATCTTCAAGCATTGTGTCTGCTTGCTGTTGTATACCTCCACATTCCTTTGGAGCCACGCGATAAGGGTTCTGGTGGATAGGTCTCGCCGTGTCTCCGGTAATTATCCGATGCTTGGTTAGAGGCGTGCGGGCAACTCTTGGTGTTGTCGAAAAGCAGTCTTGGAATTCGGCTAGTAGCTCAAGAAGCCTCCGTCGCTCGTCCTTTGGCAAAGTAGTGCTAACGTCAAGAACAGGTGCTGGATCAAGTTCTGGCACTTCGTCGACCACCGACAAGCAACCTCCGGCAACTACGACATCGTCAAAGTAAGCGATGGCCTTGCCTTTTGGGAGGTGCCGGTGCTCAGCACTGAAATTGGTCAGCATCTAGTCCGTGCGTCCAGCAGCGACACTGACGATACCTCGTGCGACGAAAATACCGTGGGTAAAAAGGAGCCAGCCTATTTGGTTTGCCGCTCCTTCGCCGTCAAACTGGGTAGCGGCTGCCACAGAAACAAGCGTGCATGACCTAGGTGGGAGGACTACATCGTCATCAGTAAGACGCAAGTGGATGTGTCTCGCCTCTCGGCAATCAGCTAAGCCGGGACTGTTGCAGAACGTAATCCAACTGTCCGGGATGTTGATCACGGCGCCATATTCCTTTAAAAAAAATTCCCCATCTCCCGCTAAAGGGAACCATGTGTGGATGCGAAGCAGCGGGGAGATAATTAGCTTGAGCGGGAGGAACGTCGCCGCTCTCATTTCACGGCAGCGGTCCGGGCGCCCATCGCGGCGCTGCACAGGAGAGAGAATGAGGCGCACGCGCTCCGTCATTTTCATACCGCGGAACTGCCGTGGCGCCCCCAGCGGATTATGCAGCTGTCACACTACCTGTCGTGCGCGCCGCTCCGTACAGGATTCCTAGAGGAAAGTACGGGGGGAGACCGTAGGAGAGGAGAGAGAGTGGACGTGCATGAGCTGTGGGGATGTGGGACGCCGGAGCCGCTCCGTAGAGTAGAGGATTCCTAGAGGAGAGAGGGGGAGAGGACGCGTATGCGCTGTGGGGATGTTGGACGCCGCTCCGTAGAGTAGATGATTCCTGGAGTAGAGAAAGGGGGTGAGCGTAGGAGAGGATAGGGGAGGGGGACGCGCATGCGCTGTGGGGGGGGTGTGGGACGCTCCGTAGAGTAGAGGATTCCTAGAGGAGAGAAAGGGGGGTGAGCGTAGGAGAGAGAGGGGGGAGGGGACGCGCATGCGCTGTGGTGGTGTGGGACGCGGGAAGGAGGAACAGACTATGCCCCCTCCAAACACAGGCAAGCAAGATCAAGGAATGGGGTCAACCTGGGCGACAGGCACCACATGCCTAGCCATTGCTAGGCAGCCTCTTTGTGCTCTCGGCCATGACTCAAGGAATGCGGTCAACCTGGGCGACAGAAACCACCTGCCTAGCCATAGCTAAGCAGGCTCTCTGTGCTCTCGGCCATGACTCTGATGACTGTGACAAGGTTGACGGCCTTCATATTACTACAGTGTTCCGGTTCGCATAATGGGTGCTTCCCTACTTCATGAAAGAGGCCAGACGCGGGACGGGGGACGCGGGACACGGGAGGGGACGGACAGAGCCCCGAGCATTAGATGCTTCGCATCTAAAAATCGATGCTAATGATGAGATCTTTGCAGCATGTGGCGAGAACGACGAACGACGGAACGAAAGGAGAACCTCCGATATCAACTCTTCCAGTGGGCATCAGTAACTGGCCGCCTGCCGTTCTTACATGGCGGCCCGTTCACGGCGTCTACATACATACATACATACATACATACATACATACATACATACATTAGGCAACAGGAATAGAAAGAGAAATAATAATAGTAAGGTGAATGAGGCGTTTATATAAACAGCGTTGGTTAGGGCTTCGCGAAACCATCGTTTTTTTTTGTGATCGATGCGATTTCAACGGTAAGGTGGTTCCACTGGTTCGGGGTGTGCGGTAAAAATATTTCGGACAATATTTTCGTTGGAGCAAATGGATCAGCTACTTTGTAACGATGACCAATGTGATGGTACATATACTGTGGTGCAAGAATGAATGTATCGTAACCGTAGAATGAGAGTACATTTCGTGAAACATGTTCAGATCGGCGCGTTTTCGACGCTTGCATAAATATGGAGGGGGAAAGGATAGCTTTCGTGGCTGATATGCTCGCGGTGTGATAATAGTTCGAACGATTGAAACGAGCTGAGTAACTCTGAAAAAAATTCTGATGCTGTGATTAACTTTGCATGCATAGGTTCTCAACAGAGGCAGCGTATTCAGGCTTTTTCGAACTATGGTTTTGTAAAATATCAGTACAACAGACTAGGGAGCGGCGAAAATGTTGCCACGTAGACATCCCAGCTTAAGGGGAGGAGGGTATTGTTGATAATGTATTTTTTGTGGACTATCCCAGTTAAATTAGATCAAATCTAAACACGTAAGTTTTTTTATGATCAGACAGGTTGCAATGGAAAATATTCAGAAGATAAGATGTCCGAGTAATCGTTAGTGTTTTTAGTGAAGCGCGTAATCGAGCATTTCTTTTCATATTAATCTCCATTTTCCATTCAGTGCACCACTTGGATACTGCAGATAGGCCAGATTCAAGAGCGTTTACGCGGTTAAATTTCACAAAAAATAACACAATCGTCAGCGAAAAGAAAGATGTGCTAGGAAATAACAAAGGGAAGATCATTCGTGTGTATTAAAAATAACAGAGGTACGAGGACGGCGCCATATGGCCCTCCGGATTGTACGTTAGTGAGGGATGTATTATGCCCATCAGCACTGTCAAATTATAAGCGGTCAATAGAAACCACTTAATCTATTGAACAAGTGTCAGGGCTAAGAAAGCTGAGTTGGTTGACAACAAACCTCGTGAAATGCCTTGGAACAGTCTAAGAATGCGCAGGAAGGGCGTTCTGGTTTATCAAGAATATGGTGAAACTTCTTAGTGAATGAGAGAAGCTCAGATTCACACCAGTGCCCTTCACGAAAGCCATGTTGCGGAGACGTAAAAAATAGTTATCTTGTAAAAAAACTGTCACATAAGTTTAATATTACACGCTTAAGAAGTTCGTAGCATGCACTTGTTAGTAGAATGGGGTGGTATTAAAGGGGTGAAGTTTTACTGTCACATTTATGAAGCAGAACTACCTTCCCAATACTCCTGTCAGTTAGAAGGCTAAGCATTAAAAGAAGTTGCTAAAGAATTTGGGCTACGATTGTCACGAGGATGAGACTATAAAAAAAACATGGCTGATCCCTCCGTCATAGGAGTCGGTATAACACGAAAGTGAAACGTGTACTCACAGAAGTGGGGCTTATTGTTTAGTGATATATGAGAGCTTGCAGAATGTGTATTGGTGTTTGGCAGCTATAGCATCGTTTGACGTGGACACACACACACGCTGACGCCTAGTGGCACATCTCCATCGCGACTACAGCCCATGATCATGATTTAACCGTTGTGGTAGCTGAAATTTTTAACGTATACCTGGACACAGCGTATCGTGAACCCCGCGCAAAGATAACAACAAGCACACACTAACCACTGGTACTCGATATGGGGATCTTCAAAGCGTCGCCTATTAAGGAGAGAAAGGGCACGGTGTGCGCTTCTGAGTAATTGGGTCACCTACGCCAGCGCTCATGCATACACACTACCACAGTGCGCTTCAGCAACGCGGGAGGCAGAGGTTTATAGCTGGAGACGCGAACGAGTGCGAGCGTTCCACCTGCTGCTGGGCTCTTGTCTCGCCCCACCAAGGCACGACATTCGCCCGTCTACATCGTTGCCTTGCTGCAGTGCTTACTGCAGCAGTTTTATTAGTCGGTGCAATCTCACCCGAAGTAGTCGGTGGCGAAACACTATTGGTACACGTGGACGCTGCATGACTCCGACAACCATGCCGACAACGAGCGGTGACACGCTAACACGAAGCGAAAGGCAAATAACAGAACTGCGTCGGCGACTCCTCGATGCTAGCGCGGCCAAGATTTTCACTGCTATCGAGAAGCTTTAACCATGGCCTCCAAGATTGCGCGCCGGCGCGCAATCTTGGACGCGATGCTTTAACTGCATCGTCGACGAATCGCTCTCTATCGGTGCTATGTCATGCCGCATTACTTCTCTTCACCGGTCACAGACGGCGGCACCGCCACTCCTCACGAACAGAGAGCACCGTGCGGGAGAGAATGTGTGAGAGATATAAGGCACGTTTGTAGGGTGGCTTGCAACTGCTTCGATAGCTCAGTCGGTAGAGCATCGGGCGCTTTTCGTCGCGCCCCAAGGAGTCGGATGTTCGACGCTCGATGGGGGGAACGTTTTTCTGAATGTTTTTTCTTTCGCATTTGGTAGCGTTTAATTTTACAACGTCATATCCGTGACGGAAATACGTCAGTAAAGACTTGGTGGCACCCCGGCATAAAACACTTTCGTGTTAAAAGATATTCATTTAGGATACTTAAACAAACAAAGAGAGAGAAAGAGAGAAGCAGCTGCAGCCAATATTAGAAACAACACATGGGCGCTATTGCATTCGTTGTTTTCGCCGCTTTTCTGGAGAATTCTTGTTCCTGATGTCGGGCAGGATATGATTCCCGCCGCTGGTAGCGCCTTGTCGGCGCTGAAGAAGGAATCGGATCGTGTGCGGAGAAGTATAGCTTCAGATAGCAGACGCGCACAACATCAGGAGCGGGTACGGACGATGACAAACTACTGTCGAAAGGAGCCATCTCGTATGTGACCTCCGTAAGGTGGTGTAAGACCGCGTTAGGCCCGGAGTAGCCAAAGGGAAGCTTCGACGACAGCTCATCGCGGGGAAATGGTGTCCAGAGGAGGGCCAAGGAGCCTGGAGCGTAGGAAATGACTATGTGATGGCTGCCTATGTGTTGGAAACGAAGGTGGAAATAATATCATCGATCGAACAGACGTTCGCCAGAGTCGTGCCTACTGCAATTGGTTCCGTGCACCAGCTGAAATTCAGTATCGTTAGAGACGCTCAATTATTCTAAAGGGTCAAGAGTGTGAGGGACGGCTATATTTTTGCCCAGGAGGACGTCAGCAATAGCAGTCGACATATAATTGCCTTCGGGAATAGGGGGGGGATGGACACTAGGTTCACATACGCAACGGCTTGAGGTGCTAGATGAACGTAATCTATACCTCAGAGACGTGGTTGAGATGGCGTTGGAGTGACATAGTAACACGGTACGTGAAGCTGAAGCAACGCGGTGGCACAGTCATTCAGTGACGAGTGGGCAGGTAGAAGGTCCATGCCGAGGATAAGTTCATGGGAGCATTTTTCGAGCAAAGGCAAATAGTTCGGTTCTGGAGCAGTCAGCAACACTTGTGCGCGCGGAGTACATCCCTAGAAAGGGAAACGTTCCAGCGTCGGCGACCTGGATGAGAGATGCCGTGGGTGGCGTTAAAACGTTCCTAAGGCAGCGATGAAGCTCCGAACCCATCTTCGATATCCCGACCCCTGTGTCCACAACAGCAAAAACGAGTGAGGTGTCTACTTTAACATCACTAAGGTTGCGCATAGTCTGCAGTGTGGTCAGATTATTTGGCAGAAAGTGTCGATGCAGGATGACTTCCAACAGCTGCATCGTCAAGTTTTCCTGAGGCAGGCATTCAGTCGGCGAATGGGACTGATGATCATGTGGGGATGGTGAACGACAACGGTACGGCGTGGAAGGAACGTCATGACTGGGCGCCTGAGGTGGTTCGCGGTAAGGCTGGAAGCGTTCAGCATCAACCTCTGGGCAACGATTGTACCCCGAGCGTGCCTGACTCCTCTCCGCCGGCAATTGCAATGGCATGCCACAGACCAACGTTTAGGGAAATAGGACGGTCATCAATACTCCTTCACTCGGCTGGTTGCGTGGCCGCAATGAAAAGCTCTGACCTTGGGCATTTGGAAGGGGGGCAGACGGTGGTCGATCGGTCGGGTCGATGCTTGATGATAGCATCCACAATGCCACAGTCCTCGCGTATGAGATTATTGCACACAGACATGGCTATGCATTTTAACGTGTTCCCCATTTTCTCCCTTTCACCCATGCCGTTGTCAGCGTTGCGACAAAGCGGAAGAATGTCGTTTATATAAGTAAGGTGCAATTTTGTCGATGTTTGAGAACCAGATGTCAACTCCTTCGATGCTGCCCTTATTTTTTTTCAATCAATAAATATTGATTTTGACGAAATAAAATGCCAGATGAACATATGATTACACATTCGGTGGTCCTGAAGTAACAACTATCCGGAGAATCTCCTAACAAGAAATACATGAAGATTAGAAGAATCTTGGCAAACAGTGAGTCATATATTTTATACACTTTCTAGAGCATCAGCAGTAATGGGCAAGCAAGAAAAAATTTAAAAAATTAATAAAAATCTTCATGATAACCAAAATGAAAAAAGAAAGAATCGAAAAAATTGAAGTAGGAACAGATCCCGAAGATAACTCACAGAAATTTAAAAAAAAAGTCAGTTTCACCGCAAGGGTGAAGCAATGAATGCTGGTTTAGGAGAATACGGCCGCTCCAGGGACACTCTTCACACCACATTCTCTTCGCGTTGAGAGCGCAGCAAGTAGAAGGGTACAGCGGCCGCCCGCTGACGGCTGCCGAGATGGGAGATAACGCGCGCGCCCGCGACAACCGCGCTCGTAAAATCGAAGGGCGCTCGAGGGAACCCCTCCCCCCTCACTCGCGTCTTTTCACGCTCGTGAAAGACGGGCGGGGCCAGGTCGAACAGTTGGGGGGATCTTATCGCATGCGCCTCGGAGCGACGGAGATGTGGCGGCTCGTTTGTTTTCCGCTTCAGCCGCGTTCATCGCTCCCGCTCGCGCGCTATTACCCACTGGCAGAACGTACGATGCGCAGGGGCTCTCATTAATTTGGACTTCATACGCGACATGACGGCGGCGGCGACGGCAAAAACCCGTCGAGACTGTCTATATAATTGCTATCGCAATAAAAAAATCACGCCATATCCACGAAGTGAAATGACGATGAGTGGGCGAAGCTCGATCGTTTTCATCCATGGCAGAAAGAGAATGTGTGGTCTGGAACGCGCTTATACTTCATGGTCATCAGCGTCATCATCATCGTTATCACGTGTAGTGGGTACATTCCACTATACTGGAACGCGCTTATTCTTCATGGTCATCAGGCGTCATCGTCATCTTTATCACGTGTAGTGGGTACATTCCACTATACTGGAACGCGCTTATACTTCATGGTTATCAGCGTCATCATCATTGTTATCACCTGTAGTGGGTGCATTCCACTATGCTCCGTCATCGTCATCTTTATCACGCGGAGTGGGTACATTCCACTATACGTGGCTACCCATCTACCTACCTACCTACTATTACTACTAGTACTACTACGACTACAGAGGAGGCACAGACCCACACCCTAAGGAGCTTCGCCCCTAAAAATCGTTCTAGGGGTTCACTTACCAAACCACAACCTCTTAAGAAATAAAGCGCAGTGGGTCCTCGTTACCGGATTATTCTACCGCTGCGGCCCTAATTCACAAAGTTTTCCCTTGCCAGCGTAATTCTTAGCTTCGACTTGTATATTAAGTGAGTGTGATAGCAATGGTACGAATTTAACTTATCGCCACTTTTGAGGGCAAGGAAGAAACATGAAAGCCGATGAAACGACAAGGAAAGAAAAAATGGTGAGCTCAGATAATAGGTAGGGCAGCACGCAAAGCGTCTAGTATCTAGAGTATACGATGATAGCTAACACTTTTTCACTGCATCTCAGCTTCCAGTTCCGGGCGTCTGCTGCAGCGCTTACGCGCCGCCGCATTGCAGCAGACGTCCGCGGGTTCAAGCGCTCGCGTTTCGTGAACTACCATAGATGAAACGAAATCTAGATGCTCGGTGGCGTTCAGCAATTATCCATACCCTATCACGCCAAGTGCAAGCGAACAACGCTGCAGATGCACCACACCTAAGAAACCGCGCTTAAATTAATACATTCAAGGTCTGCAGATGTTTCCCAAACGTCTTCACCTTCGTCCGTCATTTTTAATTACCCTTCCATAAAGCTGCGCTGCCACTCAACTTATTCGGCATGCTCGAGCATGGTATAGTGATGGCGATTATGATGTTTTGCAGTTTTACGGAAAAGGTAGAAGTGACATGCTCGGCTTAAAGTGACATCATCCCTCGCGCACAGCGTCAATCAAGGCGCGCATGCTGCGTGATCGCATGGTTAACAAAAAGTAAAAAAAGAGACGGCATTCGCGGGACTCACTTTCCCTTTCCGAAAGCGTGAAACAGCGAAGAAGAGAAGATGACGATCCCCTGACGCCACAGAAATCTTGAAAGCTTCCACGGAGTGACACCGAATGCTTCGAGGGTACAAGAAAGCGGCATTCGCGTTATTTACGTACTAACGTCTATGGGAGTGAAAGCTATACAAAAGCGAGGGAAGGTGCGACTGTACTTATTTAGTGAGTGTTGAGTTCATTAGGGAAAATTATTTATATGAATATAATCAACACAAATGAAGGATTGATTTCATTGGTGAAGGTGACACTAATGATAGTTACTCAGCCATAGTTCATTAGGGAACATCGCACGTCGATATGAAGTGCACGGTAATATAACCACACTTGATGGCTTTCGCCTTCGAATCGCCCTAGGCGAATGCATTAGGCATATTTATACAGAAATATATTGTATGGAAAATGACGTAATTGCTACAGTGGCCAGGTCGCATCTCAAGCACTGCAGCGGAGGTCGATTTGTTACAGCGACCGCCTACAATGCGGGGGGGCACTCATTTTGATTTCGCAGTGGCATCAAGAACCCACTGTTTTTTTCATGTGAATTGAGGTAGCATGATCTGAGGATATGTGTCGCGGC
Organism: Rhipicephalus appendiculatus; assembly: GCA_030522465.1. Taxonomy (NCBI): domain Eukaryota; kingdom Metazoa; phylum Arthropoda; class Arachnida; order Ixodida; family Ixodidae; genus Rhipicephalus; species Rhipicephalus appendiculatus. Next base: position 37,997 of record JALIZH010018636.1, on the reverse strand, counting down.
AACTCTCTTCTCGAGAATGTGGCCTTTCCGCTCTCTTTCACTCCCCTTTAGACCCAACAACACTGCACCGTGCTCCCTCATTGATTACAGAAATAAGAGTCGTTCGTTTTTTCCTCTAACCACCACTGTCGGAACAGTGCCCTGTCCCAAAACCCAATTGTCATAATTGAGCAATTACTTTTCACGTCTCTGGTTATTCTAGCACCGGTCAGACATCACGATGCAAGGAAATCAAAAGACACCGGTGACAGGGCTAGTTGGGTGGGATTCATTAAGCGGAGCAGCGCAAAATGGCAGGGACACTGAGAGAGAAGACACAAACACAGTGCTGGGCTTGTGTCTTCTCTCTTGGTCTCTTTCGCTCTGCGCCGGTCCATGTAATGCCTCTCTCAATGGTTACAAAGAAGTCCTGCAGGTTACCCAGTTCGGAGGAGAGAGGCCCCCCATCGTCTGAAGCTAAACAGTAGCCTGGGAAAACATGAAGACAAAGTCACCTGCATCATAGGGGGCTACTCTTCCATTGGTAAGTACGCGAAAATTTTAAGTCCGAGTTTATTTTTTATCAACGCCGTTACAGTCGAGGCAATGGGTAAAAGCTTGGTTAGGTTGGTTGAATTTGACTAGTCGATTGTACATATTCGACAAACGCAATGTATAGAAGGAATGTCACACAGAGGAACTCTGCTATAAACCTATTTTCCAAAGTGATCAACTTTTTTGCTCGTGACTTTACGTTGTCAAATGAAACAATTTGTTTGAATGCACGTATTTTATGTTGGTTTACAATCATTTTTGCGCAGTAGAAAATATACTTCAGAAATAGAATAGGGACAAGAAAACTAGAACTAGAAAAAGTTAACGAAAATGTGACAAAAGTTACACTAAACAAAGATATAATTTTCGTTTAAACGATCCGCACATACATACATACATACATACATACATACATACATACATACATACGTACATACATACATACATACATACATACATACATGCACACACATTGAGGTGTAATTAACAGGATGAACTGCTTTAAAACGACAATGCTGGTCCCACTAATTCTTGCATGGCGTTCAAAGGCAGTAATTTTCAAGAGAAATCCCTCACCACTGTTATTTGCGGACTCTGCGTTTCTCGAACCCTCTTGGAGCAGTTTTATCCGCAGTTCCTACTGCCGCCCACTCACAAGCCACTTTTATAGATCTTCATGGGTGGCAGCCTGCGACAATATATAACAAAAGAGCCCATGACAATGTGATGCCAAGGAGAAAGTGCACTGCATCCCAATTTGGTATATGTCGGCGATATGATGCACGGTTTATATACACAGCCCGGTAGATTGACAACACAATAACAAACCATGTTAGGTGACGTGGAATAAAAATGGCACAGCTCAGACAAATTCCGGACAATACATAAATAAAACAACATTCCCCTACTAAGTTCCTCAGGGCAAACAATGCTGCTGTTGGTATCTCAAGGCCCTGTTGGTGATCCCTAAAATACTACTCGAAAAGGTTTCAAAGAGTGCACATGAGCCGATTTCTTGTTCAGCGGTCTTCCCATTCCGCTTGGAAATGTCAGTGCACTGCTGGGAAAACCCTAGTAACACCAAACGTTGACAAAACGTTGCCGCAACATTCAGAAAGTTGCTTCAACGTTGTGGCAACATTTGGTGCTACTAGGGAAGAATGTAGATTATGTGTGGAACGTGACGCTTGATTGCTCTACATGTATATCTTGCTGCTGGAGTCAGCTTCAAAGTTTGTCCGCACAAATGCGCAGAATCACAAATTGCATTGTGCCACTACAAAGTAATTGTTTCAGGTCCATAAAACATGTATCACAATAAAAGAGTTTAGGAACATCTACCTTGCACGGCTTACAGGATGTTGAATAGATTCCCATTTAGCTTTCACAGTTATCTGAATATAGTCTCAAGCAGCCCATTGTTACTGGAACTTTCAAATTTCTTCGAATTAACCAGCTTCAAAATTTGAGCATACCAGCAGCCCTCTTCTGGCTAAACCATCGCACAGATGAATCAAAAGGCATAAGCAAATGCATGGCATAGTTACCATCAAAATGCATTAATTACTTTCAACAGTAGTTTGTGCGAAACTGCATAGACGAGAGGTCGGCAACCTGCCGCCCCCCGGCACGACGCCAGAAACCCCCTCCCCTTTCTTAATCACGTCCCACCTGAAGGCTGAGGTGTCAGTTTTGACAGAAAATGGGATTTTCGATTGAAACCTATGTTTGATTGCAACGCCGTGACATGCGCGCTGGTAATACACATGATTTCCAATCTAGTTTTGTAGTACATTATTATTGAGTCAACAATTTGTTCCCTTCGCCCTGCATAGACACCCCTCCCGATTTGACAATCGGCACCCCGCTGTGTCGGCTTCATGCAACTTCAAAAGACTGCTGACCCCTGATGACGATAAACGATTTGACGAGTCTACAACTACATTAAGAAGAAACCTATGGCAACTAACGATATATGAAAAAAATTAATACTTGCACAGTACATACAGAGACGTCGGCTGTTGACGAGGACAGACCGGCAATGGGATAACATTACATAGGTGCTAAAGCCTTGTCTAGGATATACAATGAATAGTGAGGATCCTCCTCCACCTAAAAAAATTATGAAGGGCTTTCCAGCATTTATACATACGTAGTTTCTTAGGTGCTGTACAAACGTGTGTATTCCGAACGATTATATTGACCAAGTGCAAAACGACACACTGAAATGGTTTTCATTCTTCCACTAGCAAGCATGAAAACACGGTTTTGGTTGTCGACCATGGCTGCTTGTTTCCGATGGGAGTGAAACGCAGAAATACGCATGCACTTTGACTTTAAGTGCATGGTAAAAACTTCAGGTAGGTAGCCGAGTATAATTTTGTGGACACTACCACTACAGAATGTTTACATTAATGTCATGGTTTGGTACATGAAAACCCGAATTTAATCAATTTGGAACTCTCAAGTGCAAATAGGTGCTGAATGGTGCACTGCTCAATAACTAAACCGCAGTTGTGAAGTCTGTCAGCATATTTGAAACTGTTCCAGCCATCACAATACATTCATTTTGTTCAGGTGTGCATTTAACAGTAGGGCGCATTCACTAATAGTCGTTCTCAACTTGTCGGTCTTCTGTGTCCTGTTCGAGACACGCTGCAGATCACCGTGGGGCGCCTGATCCCATGATACTGCTGGAACATAGAAAAAATACATATGATCAGTAACTGGGTTGCCGTTCGGTGGACATGAAATGGCGCCAGAACTCACGTCAAATGTAGCCAAAGTAGCCATGTCATTTGATATTATCGCCGAATTTCTAGCCCAATAGAACAGAAGTGGTATTATCAAGAGAGTCTTTAATATTGATGAATAAACAAAAACATTTTGAGTAAGTAAAACCACAAGCTTAAAAAAGAGCCATGGCGCCAACTGGAAATTTTCGTCGCCAACGGGGTTCAAAGGTAGCCAATTTGGCGCAAAATAGGCACCAACGGCAACCCTGATCAGTAACACCGTATTATGTATCCGAAGACCAAGAGATGCAGTTCAGGGAGCGCGAATTCCCACGACTGCAACACCGAGTCCATATATCAACGCTCAAAATCCAGGTCGAGATCCCGGTCCAGAACAAGATCCAGATCAATTAGGAAAGTATGATTGTTTAAGTACTCCCTCTGTTGCTCTCACTGATAAAGAAATAATGTATCTAGGTTTGCACACGTGATGAATTCCTTGTGACATGTTTGTATTCCGCGCATGGCTGTTGTAACAGTGTGTAACTGAATAAAAGCGAAGGGTTTTCAAAGAAATAAACTGTTGGAAGTTCAGTGCTCTGTGTCCTTTCCTGTGTCCCCTCCTGTCGGTTGCGCTGATTTGAATTTTTAATCCTGTTGTACCAACACGCCCGATCCTAGAGTCGTCTAAGTTTCATCCGGATCAAGCCTCCGACCAACCAAAAGCAGGAAGATCCTAAATCACCACCCGAACCCAAGGCCCTTCACTAAACCTATCGAAAGTCCAGGGCAGTTTCAGGCCAGCCGCAGGATGAACTACCGGTAAGCCGGGCAGAAGCCGCTTCTCGCACTTGCTCACCAATAACTCAAAACCCGGAATACCAAAACGTCATAAAGAAAAACAAACTATTGGAAGTGATCTTGGCAGAAATCGAACGAGAGTTGGCCGCTCTAAGACAATCCCACAGCCACGCCAAACAAAACTTCGCACAAGCCAAGGCGGTACCACAGCAACAGTAGGAAGGAGGTAAAAGCGACGCGGCAGAAAACCACTTATCTAGCCTAGCACAACAGATGCAACGATTGTACGCCGAAATACACAAATTTAAAACAGATACGTAGATGATTTGCTTAATTCCCGCACAGAAAAATCAGGAAACGCGCTAGCAACAGCCTGTCGTCCCAAAATGTTTGAGACGTCGGATAGCAACAGCAGCAATCATGGCCTAGCGATTATACGCGCTGTAGAGAAGCGCTACAAGTATGGAAGTGGAACTCTTGTACGCTACACAAGATACCCGCCTTATCCCAATACACACAATTGACGCCAATCCAGCCTGATGCAATCTGTCTTCAAGGAAATAGGAAGAAGATTACACAACATGACAGGTTACAACCTCCACATTCACCCTGATTACCAAAAAACTGGAACTTTGTTACGGAAGGATGTCGCGTTGAGTCTGACAAGCATGCCCAACTGCAAAATACAACACCGAGTTAGTATTATCTGGCCATATAAAAGGAACAAATCTATGACCATCGTCGTTAACGTATACACCCCGACAGAGAACGTAACGTTGATTTTGGGGACCTGATAACACGTGTAAGCCAAATGGTAAATGCGAGGGACATGGTGATCGTTCTCGGTGACTTCAATGCGTCTCATACAGATCGGGGGTACCCCAAGGACTCTTGTAAAGGGGAAAACCAGCTTGAGGCAATCGAAAAGAATTACCTGTGGCTTGACAAGGCAACTCGCCCGTAAATAGTGTAGCTAGAGACACATTTCCAGACCTTAATTTAACACACGACCTAGACAAGATAACATGGATAAATTTCGATGAAAACTTAGACACTGATCACAACGTAATTGACCTGTCCTTAATTCACGTAAAATAAGACGACTGCCTTGGAGCTGCAACTATGACGGAGTTACCCGCTTTCAGAGAGAAACAAGGAAACCCAGAGTGTATACAAACGCACCAGATAGAGGAAACTTTATTCGAAACATTCATGAGAAGACTACCTGAAAAATAACAACGACAAACGTACCAGCTATAGACCCTCCCTTGTAAAGGTTGTGGGAAGCTAGACGCAGTTTAGCTAAGCGATGGAAGAAGCGACGATATAACAGGAAACTAACTATACAAATTGCAGAGCTTACCCAGAAAGCCAATGAATACGCTCGAACTCTACATAACAGTAATTGGTTTCAATTTTGTGCGTCCCTTCAGGGTACTTTGCGCACCAAGAAAACGTGGGTAATATAACGCAGCCTGTTAAATCCGACTAATACACGGACAGCCAAGAACAAAATTATTCGGCAAATAGAGAACGAATTTGAGGAAACCGATGAAACATTAATCGCTCAGTTAAAATAAATTTGTCTAAACTCCACAGAGGGACCTTCGAAGACAAGGCATGTCTTAACTACGATGGCCCAGCCAACCCAGAACTCGACAGCCCCATAACGGTAGCCGAAGTGCACGCAGCTGCGCAGTCTTTCAAAAACAACACAACCCCTGGCAGAGATAAAATCAAGAATGCAACGATTTGCAGCCTGAGCCATGAAATTAGATCCCAATTTACGGATTTCTTCAGCGAAAAAAATATGAACCAATGGAGACGTACCACGCGAACGGAAAGAAGCGGAAATAATATTAATACCAACAGTTGGAAAACCCAAGAATCTACAGAACCTTAGACCCATCTCTCTGACATCCTGCATGGGTAAAATATTCGAAAAAAGTCATTCAAACACAATTGGGTTCTTACGTTGAAACGCACCGCCACTTTCCCAATTCAATATTTGGCTTTAGACCGCACGTGGCAGCACAGTATGTCTTCCTGCTACTGAAGGAAGAAACGCGAAACCCACCTAACGGGAGCACGGACAGGTTTATCGTAGCCTAGGACATCAAAAAGGTTTTCGACTCTAGATTTCACGAAAGAATACTTGAGCAGCTACGCAACATTGCGTAGCTGCTCAACCTCTTTTCTAACAAATCGAACGGGTAGAATTGGTACTAGCTCGACCCGATATACGTTAACATCGATACCTAACCGCGTAAAACCGCAAGGCTCACATTTATCCCCTCTACTTGTTAACGTTGGGATGCGCAAACTTGCCCTATTGTTAGAGGAGAAACCTGAGCTAGGTAAACCAATATACGTGGCCGACATAACCTTATGGGCTGCCAAAGGCTCGATTGACAAAAGCCACAGTTTCGCCCCCAAGGCGAAGCAATGAATGCGATAGCAAGAAATTAGTTTGTCACACGAAGAACGACAAGCAGCTCAATACTTGCAACGCGCCGCCGCGGCACAAAGGACGCTCAAAAAGGGCGCATACAGGACAAGCGTGAACTAACAACTGTCGCAGTTGTTACGTCTTTGTATTTGAGCAACGAGCTGCGAGTGTCCACAATGCAGAAGCCGACGCTGTTGTTGTTGCCTCTGACATGGCTCACACCCACTCAGGGGGGATTGGCCAAGGATTGATTATATGACTTTTCGACGCTGTTTGATACTTCTTTTTCTTTTAAACTGCGGCACATGGAATGACCTCTCTGCGTCTCCTGCCATGCGGTGGCGTCTGACGCCAAGTGTGCCCGGTGTTCTTTTTTCTCGTTCTACATCATGAGCGGTACAAAAGGGAGCCACTTTTTTCGTGCGCATCTCAAGGGCAGTTTTCAATTGGAAAGGAACTGTAAAAGCGTTGCGTGATAGAAAACACGCTCAAGCTGTTTCGAGATCTGCGTACCGCGAGCGGCAAATGGTGTATATGAATAGCTTGCCGTTATATCGCTGGCATGAGCATGGCGTGTGCCGGTGTTGGCTAGCGCAGCAGGCTGCGCAGCGAGGGGTCGCTGGTTCGAATTCCCGGCCAGATGGTTGGTAATTTTTTTTCTAATGATTTATTTTTCTTTATGCCTTTTTTATATATACACAACATATACATATCCGGGACATGACGGCGTCGACAGACGGCGACGGCAAAAATCAGCCGAGAGTGTCCATATAATTGCTATCGCAATAAAAAAACAAGACATCATTCAGAGAGCAATCGACAAGGTCGAAGGATTATCAATAAATGCAGTCATGCGATGCGCACCAGAAAAATGAGAATTTATCAAATTAAAGGCCACATATTCTAGATAAGCGGAACCCCCCAAACACACCTCAAAATCCATGACCAACCTGTCAGAGAGGTGCAAAAGCTAAGAATCCTCGGCCTGTGGATACAAAAAAACCTCAGCGCTACCAAAACCAATTGCGGATCTCTTCTTTCCACTCATCAGCTAACAATCTTTAAAATTTTGAAACAACTTTAAAAGCCGACCGGCCATCCTCTGTTCGTTCTTACGTGGATTATCCCGTAGTAAAAATAGCTTGCCGTTAACATACCGGCGCAAGCATGGCGTGTGGTATAGTTGTCTCAGACACACAAACACCCCCCCCCCACATATATATATATATATATATATATATATATATATATATATATGTGTGTGTGTGTGTGTGTGTGCGTGTGTGTGTGTGTGTGTGTGTGTGTGTAAGTGTGTTTGATCATCATGCCCCAGTGGGTCCGAGATTGGCCACGGCAATTCAACCAGTGCCGCCCACCGGAGGCACACCTGGCAGGTCTCCAGGACCGACCGCTCGGATGCAGCCAACACCGCCCACCGGAGAGGCTTCTCGCTGATCTCGCATATTTTTTGCAGTGTGGTCGGGGCCGACCACCACGATGCAGCCAACCCCGCCCACCTGAAACATTGTCGGCCACTCCGCACACCTCGCAGTCATGGCCGAGTGTGACGAAGAGCGACACTGGGACTGGGCGCGCGGGGATCGAAGGCGGAAGTCGAGGAAGAAGAAGGGTAGACAATAGAACAGCTGGGCCAGGAACGGGTGCTGTCTCCGTCTCTGTTCTTTAGAATGGCCCAGCCTACCGACGGACCTCTGCTTGACGACCTGCAGTCGCACACAGTGCTGCGGAGTGGACGTACAGTTTCGCGTTCCGCTGGTTCCACTACATCGGCTTCGGGCTCCGACCCATCCCCGCCCATGTACCGACTGAGGGCTCATTCACACTGCCGTCAAACGCCCCGTCCCGTCACCGTCACGGCACCGGTTTTCGTCAGGGGGAGAGGATTTCCGAGCCGTTTTCTCCTCAAAAACGGGCTTGACGACGACGTTGACCGATGCTCTACGTTTCCGTAGCCAGCATGGGGACGGAGTCCCGCCTCTAGAAAATGGACCAATCAGAAATTACGATGCCGGCCTCTAAAAATGTCGATTTTACCGATCAAAAGCTGCAACAGGGGTGGCTGGCCGATTGGCTGCGCAAAATCACAATAACATTCATATTGCGTTCGTAATGTACCATTAACCGTTTATTTATTGTTTACATTACCATTATACCCACAAAAGCTGATTTAACTTGTTTGCTGAAAAGTGTTGATCTCATTCTCCACGTTTAAGCGAACAAGAGAGCGGCCTGTCAAATCTGCAAAAACGTGCTGCTGTCGACGTTGCAACCGCCGTCACCTGTTCGTACATAGTTCCGTCGCGTCTGCTGTACGTTTTTTCGACGTGACGGTGACGCGACGGGACTTTGACGGCTGTGTGAATAAGCTCTGACTTCTCTGCAGGCGTCCCCACAGCTCAGGTCTTCGACTCCACTGCCTTACAGATGGACGCTACCTCAGTCCCAAGAGACGCTCTCCATGCTCCCTTGGATTTTATTTCGCATACTGCAGCCCAAGCAACCCACACATCGACGCCGGAGGTCACCATGCCTACTTCAAATTCGGCCTGCAGCGACTTCACCGTCTTCACACAGGCCATCTCTACTACGATGAAGTCCTTTGAAGACACCAATGCATTCATGTCAAGAGCCTTGACACGTACAGCACTGCCTCCGCCATCGCTTACTGAACATCCCGAATTTCGCGGATTTCAAGACAACCCAATGCTCTGGCTGCAAACCATCAATGCATTAGCCTGTCACCATTCTTGGCCTGACGACGTCAAAATGTCGATCGCCCAGAGCCGACTACGCGATTCGGCCAAAGCATGGCATCGTTACGACGGCTATAACCACAACACTTGGACCGCATGGAGTGCAGCCCTAGCAAGTGCCTTCCGTCCGCTGTCGTCCACGTATGACGACCGGTTCATGCGGATGCGATCGCGCCGGCAAGATCCCACTGAAAATGTCACAAACTACATCTATGATAAGCTCCAGCTCCTCAACGACTGTGGCATCATGTCGCAGTCTCCAGCTGCGCGCCAGTACGTGGTCGACGGAATGTGAGACGCCACTCACGCAGCCATCCTGTCCTCTCAGTTGTCAGAAATCTCACCCACCGTCTTCGCTCACAAGGCCACGGAACTGCAGCAGAGTACTCGACGCCGTCTCAATTTCGGCACGCCGCAGCAGGCCAAGCAGTTCCCGCCTACCTACGCGCGACGGGGTTGTTTTTCGTGCGGACGAATTGGGCACAACGCCAAGGAGTGTCACCAATCGTCCCAATCCCGGATTCAGTACCAAGCCTTTCAAACTCCACTGTTACCAGTGCATGTCGAGGGGATTGGCGACTTGTCAGCGCTTGTTGATACCGGCGCCGAACGAACGACACTGCACCGACGTCACGCTCCCGACTCCGTTTCCCCGTGGACGCAACCTCCACTCCGCGGACTGGGAGGAAGCGTGGTTCCTGTCAACACGCTCGACGTCTATGCCCGGACGACAGCAGGGACAAAGTTTCTCCCAGCAATCCCTGTCTTCGAGAACCTACCTGCTGACATGATTCTGGGCACAGACTCCCTACTGTCGGACGATATCCAGATCACAAGCGATCGCGGCCATATAGAGCTCCGGCGTTCGTCAACCGAGGCTACGGCGACGCCCCTGCCAACGCAGAGAGGTGAGCCGCCTAGTCCACTTACCTTAAGTTATATACTGGCTCGGCATAAAGCGATATTCGACGACACCACAGCAGATCTGCCGGGTACTAAGATGTTGTCGCATCCAATACCGACGGGGGACCACTCTCCAATATGCGCACCGTTGAGTAGATACGCTGAGAGGGAGCGCGCCATTATCCCAGACCAAGTACGCCAGACGCGTACTTGGTCTCGCGGAGAATCTCGCGTACGCGATATGATCCGCGGGCATAATTAGGCCTTCGTCAAGTCTGTGGACAGTGCCTGTCATGCTCGTGCGAAAGAAACACGGTTCGATGTGGTTCTGCGTAGATTACAGGCAGCTCAAAAACTCGTACCCATTGCCCCGCATCGATGACGCCATTGATACAATTCGCCACTGCAGATTCTTCTCGTCGCTCGACTTACGCGCAGGGTACTGGCAAAATAGCGTCGCGGGAGAGGATAAGTGCAAGACCGCCTTTCGCACTCCGTCAGGCCTATATGAATTCAATCGCATGCCGTTTGGGCTCAGAACGGCCCCTAGCACATTTCAGCGCGCGATGAATTCCGTACTAGGCTCACTGAAGAACCGAGCCTGCATGGTCTATTTAGATGACATCCTCGTCGTTGGGACCACAGAGGACGAACACCTGCATAATTTAAACGAAGTGCTACACAGCTAGATTGTACGAGGTGGGGTTCCGCTTAAACCGAGAGAGGTGCCAGTTCGGTCTGTCTAAGATTGCGTACATTGGACATAATATTTCTCCCGATGGTATACAGCCACTCCCGGAGCACATCGCAGCAGTGTCGGAATATTCAACACGAGCCAGCTTGAAGCAAGTGCAATCGTTCATGGACATGGCATCTTACTTGCGGAGGTTTATTCCACACTTCACTTCGTTTGCGGCTCCCCTGAGCGGTCTCCTTAAAAAAGGACGTCCGATTTGAATGGGGCGCCGCGCAAGAAAATGCTTTTTGGACGATAAAGCAAAAGCTCACTGCCTGTACAGTATTGAGTCACTTCATGATGACTGGACCACTGAAGTGAACACCGACGCTAGCCAAGTCGGTCTAGGGGCAGTGCTAGTCCAGCGTGATCCAGACGGCGTCTAGCATATCGTCGCTTATGCCAGCCGGAAACTCTCCGATACCGAGCGCCATTATCACTCGAATGAGCTGGAATGTCTGGCAGTGGTGTGGAATGTGGACGATAAATTCCGCCATTATATGTCCGGCCGCACGTTCACCGTGGTAATTGAGAGTGAGAGAGAGAAAACTTTATTAATTTCCGGCAGATTGCTGGGCTGGGCTCCCACCTAGGAGCTAACGGAGAGACCGTGTCTCCCGGCAGCTTCCTCGGCCTGCTGGATCGCCCAGAGTTGCTCGTCCAGGCCCGAACTGAGCAGCGCAGTCCGCCAACGCGCCCGAAGGTCTTCATTGGAGGCCGCGACCCGAGTATTGCTTATTAATGCTGGACATGCCCATAGGATATGGTCAAGAGTGGCTCTGGTGGTACAGTACTGGCATAGATTAGTGCTATAGACTGCGGGATATATGTGGTGCATGATGACGGGGTTCGTGTATGTGCGTGTTTGTAGCTGCCGCCATTGAACGGACTGGGCCCGATTTAGCTTAGGGTGAGGCGGAGGGTACTCCCGCCTTTGCAATCGATAGTGTTGAGTTATGTCATTGAATTTAGTGAGCCGATCGTCCCATTCCCATACCGCCGCAGAAAAGTCCGTTTGGGTGGCTGCTTCGTCTAACGCAGCTCGGAACGTAAGACCTCGAGCCACGTTGTGCGCCACTTCATTTGGACTGACCTCCGGGTGACCTAGGGGCGTGTGGGCAGGGAACCAAAGGATGTGCACGAATTTGTCCGCCTCGTGAATTTTGCCTGTATTAAGGATCCGCAATGCCTCTGGGGAGATTCTGCCGCTGGCATAGTTTCTAACTGCCGTTTGCGAGTCGCTGATGATATATGAGGCGTTCGTGTGGGCTATGGCCATGGCGATAGCCACTTCCTACGCCGTTTCTACGTGTCTTGTGATGATTGATGCGCTTCTTTTGCATTGTTGTGTGTGGTCTATGACAGCAGCCACGAAGCGGTGACGTTCCCGATAGCGTGCTGCATCGACAAAGACCGCCTCGTGGTTGTGACCAAAACTCTTGGACATGGCTCTGGCTCTACTGACACGTCTGCCCTTGTTGTGTTCAGGGTGCATGTTTCTTGGTATGGGTGGTACTGTGAGCTTAGCACGGATTGCGCGTGGTATGTCGTGTTTGTCTCCGTGTTGAGTGTGGTAAGAGATTCCAAGATTTTGGAGAATCTGGCGGCCTGACTTAGTCTTGGCCAATCGCTCGTATTGGGAGATTTGTTGTGCCTCGATAAGCTCCTCAAGGGTGTTGTGTAAACCCAGTTGAAGGAGGAGTTCTGTGCTGGCGTTTTGAGGCAAACCTAGTGCTTGTTTGTAAATTCTCCGAATTAGGCTGTTGAGTTTTGCCTTTTCTGCAATGAACCATCGGTGGTACGCCGCCGTATAGGTGATGTGGCTGAGCACGAATGATTGGATCAGGCGGATGATGCTAGCCTCTTTCATGCCTTTGTGTTTATTGGTGATGCGCCTAATAAGGCGCATCGTGTTCGATACTTTGGCGTCAATGCTGCGAATTGTCTCTCCGTTTGTACCCTTACTTTCGATGACCAGTCCTAGCACTCGGATTTTATCCACGGTTGGTATGGTGCGACCGTCGCTCGTAGTGAGTGTTATATCGGTGTGTGTCTGCGCTTGGTGATGTTGTTTGGGTGGTCGGCCTCTGAGTGTAGGGCGATATAGCAGTAGCTCAGACTTGTAGCTCAGTAGCTCAGTGCTCTCCGCCGAGCAGGATAGTCCCGTTCCTTGTAGATACCATTCTACTGTGTCAATCCCCTCCTGTAATATTTGTTCGATGGAGCCATCATTGCCGTCGCACACCCAGAGGGTGATGTCGTCGGCATAAACGGTGTGGTGGAGTCCTTGTATGGTTTGTAGTTTTGACGGAAGGCCGATGATAGCGAGGTTAAACAACAAAGGAGAGATCACGGAACCCTGCGGGGTGCCCACGCTTCCCATGGCTATCTCGGATGACCTGAGTGCTCCCACAGTGATTGTGGCCGTCCTGCCCGTAAGAAAGGCTCTTATATAATTATACGTGCGGGACCCCAAGTTTACGGTGTTAATCTGATTTAGAATGGCGCTATGTATGACAGTGTCAAAAGCCTTCTTGAGATCTTGACCAAGAATGGCCTTGGTGGAGCGTCCTGTACTGTCTATGATGTGGTGCTTGAGCTGCAGCATGGCATCCTGCGTTGAAAGATGCCAGCGGAAGCCAATCATGGTGTGTGGAAAAAGGTCGTTGTCTTCGAGGTAATTTGTTAGTCTAGCCAGGAAAGCATGCTCCATCAATTTGCCCATGCACGATGTTAAGGAGATGGGCCTAAGATTGTGAATATTCAATGGTTTGCCTGGTTTAGGAATGAGAATGACCTGGGCCTTTTTCCACTGCGGGGGCAAGGTTCCGGTGTTCCAGCAGTGATTAATGTAGTCGGTGATATGCGTGATCGACTCATCGTCAAGATTACGTAGTGTCTTGTTGGTGATGGTGTCGGGACCTGGTGCAGATTTGGTGTTAAGTTTTTTGTAGGGCGGCGCGGATGTCTGCTTCGGTAAATTCTTCGTCTAGGATGGTGTTGACCTGGCCCGTATAATCAGGGTGCTGCTGAGGAGGAGCCTGAGAGATGTATTTGAGCTCTACTTCCCGAAGAAAGTCCTCCTCGGTGCCTTTGTACGCATGGATTAGTTTGTTGATGGTTTGTCGGTGAGTGGTTTTGTTGTCATCTGGATCGAGCAGGAAGCGGAGAAAATGCCATGTTTTACTGAGACTTAACTGCCTGTCCAGTGCATTGCAGGTTTCGTCCCAGTGTTGTCGGCTTAGCTGTTTTGCATACATCTCTATCTCTCTATTGAGCAGTGCTATGCGTTTCCTGAGGTTTCTGTTGTGTTTCTGTGTCTTCCACTTCTTTTGGAGCGATTGCTTTGCCTCCCACATGTGGAGGAGCCGGCTACCGATCTCTTCGAGGTGTGCCTCGGGAGGTACAATTTGAGTGGCATTATTAACATCCTCTTTAAGGGCGTGCATCCAGTCCTCTATGTCGCTGATAGGTTGGACCTGGTTCTCACGCGATTTTCGGAACTGGGTCCAGTCTACTAACCCAAGCTGTTTTCCCGTGGGTTTACGTGGGCCGCCCTCAACGTGTACCGCGATGATGTAGTGGTCGCTGCCCAGGTCTTCTAGGGTATTCTTCCAGGTGGCTGCTGATGTGTTTCTAGTGAACGTTAGATCAGGCGTTGTGTCTTTACTGGAGCTAGTGCCCGCGCGTGTGGGTATGCTAGGGTTGGTGATGAGAGTTAAGCCCTCCTGCTGCGAGTCAAACCATGTTGTGTGAATGTAAGGTTTCACCTAACTAAGGTGGTAAGGACGGTCGTCTCCCCATCGACATGTCCGATCGAGCGATAGCCTGCCAATTTAGCGAGACCGTGTGTCTCTTGCAATAGAATGATATCGGGCTTAACATTCTCCTTGAGGTACTGGTGAAGATTTGCTTGCTTGTTTGCGTAGCTTCTACAATTCCATTGCCAAATCGTGTAAAGAGGGTTTCTAGCTATGATGAGATGTCGGGGGTAAGAATGTCGCCGGCTGTATCACGCTGAAGGCCGGCGAGGGAGGTTGCTGCACAGTCGCCATGGTGTCTAGTCCGCTAGGTGGCAGGGGGAGCAACTATAGCCTCCATAGCGAGGAGTCGCTGTTGCAGGTTTTCATTCTGTTGCTGGCTAATCTTGGCTATATTCTCTACGCGGTCAGTAAGGGCTGAGATCAGTCGGGATGAGTTGCTCATCCACTCGTTTAACTCGTTGATTGATGCTGGATTTCCTTCAGGATTTTCGTCTCGGGCGTCGCGCGTGTGGGTTTGTCTTCATTGGCCTGGATTTCAGCTCTGCGTTTGGGAGGAGGCGGTGTAGTGCCCTCCTCCATTTGGTCTGTGGGTGTAACAGCTAAGGGTGGCGGAGCTACTGGTGGAACGTGTTCCGTTCGTTTATAACGGTGTAATTCCTCTTTGAGGATCCTGTTTTCCTCTCCTAAAGCTGTCATTTTCTGGTTGCATTGAGTTAACATCTGTTTTAACTGTGCTATTTCGGCCTCTAACTTATCGAGCTTCCCTTGAGAAGCGGCCTCCTCAGAACCCCGAGCGCGCCCCCTTGACTACATCTGCCCAGCCCACCTTGAAGGGTCCTCCAGGTCCAGGCGTGCGGCTCCGAGATCTTGACCGGGACCGGGAGCGGGAACGGGACCTTGACCGGGACCTCGACCGGGCTTTTTTTTCCGGGTTTCCGGGAGGGAGCAGGGTCTTGCCGCTCAGGGCTGATGTCGACGGGCGTTGGCTTGCTCAGGTAGTCTTCATACTGTTGTTGTCGCTCCCATCGGCGGCGTTTCACCAAGTAAGGCGTCTTGTAGCGTGCCCTGCATGCCTTGTCGGCCGTCTGATGGTCGCCGCCGCAGAGTTGACACGTGGGCTTACATTGGTGGTCTTGCGGAGGGTTGGCCGTTCCACAGCCACGGCACTGGCGGTCGTTCGGGTTTGGGCATACGTCTGCGCGGTGCCCCAGGCGACCGCACTGATAACACGTGTCTATCTGCTTGCGGTAAAGAGAGCACCGCAACAGTGCTCCGCCGTATCGGACGTACGTTGGTACGCGAAGACCAGCGAATAATACGATCACCGTCGTTGTGTTGCTGAGACGTTTTGCAGCGATAGCTGCGGGATTCTTTGACGTAATCACATTAGCTGTAATATCCCGGGCGGTATCTTCCAGAGGGATATCACGTATCACTCCTTTGGACGTACAGTCTGGTGCTGCTTTGTATGCGCTGGTAACGTACGTCTGTTTGCCGACCACAATGCGAGAGATCTTTTGGTATCTATTGGCATGCGCCTCGATGGGTGTGCTCACTACGATGATGTTTTGTTGGAAATTGGGACATATTGTGTCCTCATCTTGGGCTTCTCTCGGAATTTCAGCGGCGTGGTAAATGCTGGTCGCCAGTGGGGCGGCTCCATGGTCGGCGACTCGGAGGCCGCCTCTAGGTCGGATGATGATCTTATAGTCACCTCGGGGCAGTGGAGGCATGCGGCTTGATCTTGTTATTTGTCGCAGGCGTTGCTCGCGCTGTTTCTTTCTGTTATTATCTCGTTGAGAATCCGCACCGGGCTCTAGTGGTTGCGCACGGGCCAACTTCCTTGATCCTACGGTGCTCCATCCTGTGCTTTCTTCAAATTCTTCACGGGAAATGAATTCTCCGTCCACGGAGACCTCCATTTGTTCTCAGAAAGTCGGATGCATCAAACGCTCCGACTGGCGTTTCTTGGTGTCTGCAGAGCTAGGCCGTACTAGGCAACAGCGTCCGAAGCAGCTGCGCTGTCGGTGGCTTGGCAAGCGTTAGGCGTAGCTCTCCTGCCAGCGTGGTTGACGTGAATACGGCGGTAAAGCTGTCAAAAATCAAGCCCCCACCTGGAACTTGGTACAGGGTGATTCCTGATGACGAGCTGAATCTGCGGGTACCAAAGTCTTGCGGTCATCCAGTGATTGCAGCTGCAAAGCATTCGTTGAAACCGGAGCCGACACGACACGCGTCCGCTCGCTCCGACGAGAGCAGCGTCCTCCGTGGTAATTGATAATAGGCGCTTTTAGCTGACCGATTCTGCTGTCCGTTCCCGTTCCGCTCAAACGTTCAACGTTACCGGAGCGCAACACGCGTTCTTGGTTTTAGCCAAGCGTCTTTCTGTCAAGTCAAGCGCGACGCCATCAGTGCATGAAAGTCATAAGTATGTTGGAAAGGAAAATAAAAAGTTGTACTTATCTTACAGCCAGAAAGGAAACTATGTTTCAAAACAGCCTGAATTTATTTATTTTAGCGTTATGCTTGCGAGTGCTCGACGCGTGAGCCTTTTCTTAATTTGTTTTTGTCACCTTGGCTTTTCTTAATTTGTTTTTGTTTTTGTCAGAGAACTCCGCAAATCTTCGAAAGTAAGTGACTTCATGTGCAATAGCCAGAATTTTGTTTTAAACAGCAGCCACTCTCCCACCTATTCACAAACGCTTGAACTTGACTAGCCACCGCCGTCGAGGCAGCACAAACACGTTTCAAACGCGCCGCGTTGAGGCAGCGCGTTCAGCGCGTTGCCTTGTGGAAAGTAAAGTTAAGGAGCGTTTCTGAATAGGTGGAAGAGTGGCTGCAGTTAAAAACGAAATTGTGGCTATTGCACATGAAATCACTTACTTGCGAAGGTTTGCGGAGTCCTGTTGTCGGAACTACCAAAGAAGCAGCTCGAGACGCTCCTTTATTGCCCGAAGTGTCAGCTCCCGATGTATCGCTGCAATGACGTTTCGTAAAAGGTCATCCCACATGCGCGGATTTTCATAAGGATTGGCTGCGACGACTTCTATGAGAAGGCACAAATCCTCGTGTATCCTCAAGTGCCGTCGGGGCTTGCGTGTTGGCCGAACAACCGCTGCGTTTTCCGAGCAACGCGGACTCGCGGCACAAGAGGCTGCCATTTTGGTTGTTTCTCCTCGTGTCACGTGACCTCTCGCTCGCTACAGGCCGCCGGCGGCGACGGTCCGGTCACACGCGTAGCGCTGACCGTCTGGCGCATGCGCAGTGGCCCCCACCACCGGCTGGCTGAGCGGAGCGGGAG